>CM070820.1:23351345-23370632 GCA_036326025.1 Chrosomus eos | reverse complement strand
GGTGAAGATAAAAGCCACTTGAGGTCTTGGAATGAAGAATAATGGGTCTCTTTCACTAACCATGCATACAAATTTAATATATGTGTGAAACATGTGTATGAACATTTTCACATGTGCAATTAATAGCAAATGAGACCCAGTGTTCATTTTTTTTCAACAAGCACCAATAGCTGTTTCCTTGGTGAGCACATCACCATCTGCTCACAAAAAAAAAAAAAAAAAAAAAGTCCTGGATGCTTCTGAAAGTGTTCCTGCCCTTCACCTTTTCACATCTGCAGACCTCACACATTTTAAAAAAAGAAAGCACCTTCTCTTGGCACATGAACATAGACATCTGTTGCATTCTCATTCTATCAGCAAACAACTTCACAGGAAATCAGTAGTGTTAAAGGTCAAGTGAATAATATTCACTGTTAAAATACTTTTTCTATCTCATTTTAATATGCAAAGAACACCACAATTAATCTATCTGTAGTCTAACTTCTGACAAGTACAATGTGGTTATAGTGTTGGAACAATACAAAATACAAACTTATTGCAAGCGACAACCTGCTTATCTAAGAGCGTTTTATTTTTTTGTGCAATTCTGAGATGATACTTGCACAAAAATTATACACTTCACCTTTAATATTGTATTGTTACTTTGCGATAATGACCAGGGAAAATTGATAATTATGCAGTCTGGTGGTCATTATAATAAAAATATTTGATCATAGCATGTTGTGACCGACCCATTTCAATCAACCATCAAATAGTGCTATATAACTGAAAAACTAATGGGGAATGTATACAGTAGTATATTGCTTTTTATTGTGAAATACATGCTTATTTTCTCAAAGCTCAAAGCGGATTCGACTCACTGAAAGAGCTGTTTCTTTTATGCACTGGGTTGGAAGAAAGAATCATGAAATCCTTTTTTTTTGTCTGTTCAATAATTGTATTGGAATCCTGAAGACGTTGTTTCCATCTCACAATTAGTTGAATGAGACAACATGGCTTCAGGTAGAGTTTATATTGATTCCCTTACAAGTCTGGGTAATAAGTCAATACCATTAAAAAGTTATTTCATTCAGGTTGAAGCAATGCGTGTCAAACAAGCATACTTTTTTTTGTTTGGTGGTAGTGGTTGGGGTGGGGTGGGGGGTGGGGTGGTGGTAGGGTAGTAGACAATAAGAATGCCACTTACCTACATGTTTCAGACATTTTGGTGTGCCAGAATATATATCTGGATCATTTTGATTGGTAAATCCCGAGGCATACTACAGATCCTTCTTTCCATGAGCACTGATGGCCGCTTGTTGAGCTTCATTTTTCATGTGTGACATTTAATCAAAACAGCAGTAGCCCCAGCCTTTATTTAGCTAGTCATCATTACCGCTCTAGGAGACAATTACAATTCCTCTCAACTTCTGTCATGTCGATTCCCTCATTTTTCCAAGGCAGCAGTTTTCTCAGATATGTCGTCTTGGGTGGTGACATATTCCATTTTTGAAGTGTGTTCATAATAAACAACTGCGACAGAGCAGAAATTTAATCAACGAGTAAGTAGCAGCTTTGAGCTTTGGACATGACAAGATGCACCCGGTGCTATTGACTAAGGGAACTCGTTTTCATTGCCAGAAGCATCCACCAGGTTACACCAAAACAGCCCTCCAAACACAGAGCAATTATACCAGACCTTCTGATTAACACAAACACATGTTTCTGTTTGCAGAGAGCCTGACATTAATCAAGGCATTGCCGCTGAGTACGAATCAATCTTGCATTACTCCTAATTACTGTCCCACGCCCAGGCTCCTCCATTTGAGCTATTTGTTCAAGCGTAGACAGATCACTAGTCTCTTTAGATTGGGTTCAAATCTGTGTGGTGTCAGTAAAACAGTTTGCCATTTATAGGCACAGGTTGTCTTCTGGTGTACTTATACTGCAGCAGCAAATCTCTGCTCAGTGCCACTGACTGTTCTACAACGCCTTCACTTTGGGGTGATACTGAGTCTGTTTAATGTATGTTTTTTTCAGCACATGGCCAGTGTGATATCATATATACACACGATTACAGTTGGAAAGATGCAAGCGTTGTTCCAGAATTCCTAAAGTAAATATACAGTGTCAAATTAACAACCTTTTGTAAACACAGCCAGTCTAATCACAACAAAAGACAACTTGGTAACACTTTATTTGAAGGGGTGTGCATAAGACTGTCATGACACTGTCATAAACATGACATAACACCTGTCATGAACATGAAGGAGTCTATATGAATGTTTATGACTGTTGTCATTAAGTGTCATTCGGTAAATTATGACACTTTTAATGCAAAGTTGACATTGTTCAAAATGTCTTTGTTATGACAACTTGACATTAACAAAGACAAAAAATGTCTTTGTTATGACAACTTGACATTACCCAAGACAAAAATGTCTTGATTATGACAACTTGACATTAACAAAGACAGAAATGTCTTTGTTATGACAACTTGACATTAACCAAGAAATCATAACCTGTCCACCTGTCACAAATATTTCAAACAGGTCTAATTATCAAACTTAAAGCATTTTGCTGTGTAATAACCCTTAATGACATCTTTATAACTAGTACAATGTGTTCCACTTTACTTGAGGACAGGTAATATTCATGACACAGTTATAATGGTGTCATGACGGCCAAAGTTGTGACAGGTTGACAGGTTATGATTTCTTGGTTAATGTCAAGTTGTCATAACAAAGACATTTCTGTCTTTGTTAATGTCAAGTTGTCATAATCAAGACATTTTTGTCTTGGGTAATGTCAAGTTGTCATAACAAAAACATTTTAAACAATGTCAACTTTGCATTAAAAGTGTCATAATTTACCGAATGACACTTAATGACAACAGTCATAAACATTCATAAAGTCATAAACATTGTTGTTCATGACAGGTGTTATGTCATGTTTATGACAGTGTCATGTCAGTCTTATGCACACCCCTTCAAATAAAGTGTTACCGACAACTTTAATGCGTGTAAACACTATAATTTGTGCACTAAATCCAGCAGAAACTTCAGAACAATCGGCATGTTTGTAACTACCTGCTTTTCACAGAGTTTGGCTGCATGCTGCCTGACGTTTTTTTGCTTTTCATTTGCATTAAGTTGAGCATTTCCCAAATTTGGTTGCTCTTGGCCACTCTCCGTGCTTTTTTATACCCGCTGTCAATATCACAATTCACCACCAGCTCAGCTTCTACAGGAATTAATTGAAAATGCCTGCTTTGCTCCACTAAATCCACTGCAATCTAAATACGCCGTCAATATTCTTCTGTTGTGTCGTCCACTAAAACTGTAATATTAACAAACACACACACCCCCCCAGCACACACACCACACCACACACACACCACGCACACACACACACACACACACACACACACAACCAACACAGCACCAACACAACTTGAATGCATGAGTGTTACTGAGAATTATCAAAGGCTATACTGAGGAAAACTAAACACAATTATTTTAGATTTTCCTGATTCATATTTTTGTAGCTCTATTCATTATGACACTTTTTACTTATCAACTCCCCCCCCCCCCCTAAAAAAAAACAAAAAAAAACAATGTCTAATGACATCTAGACTGATTTATGCAAAGCAACGGGTGATGTATTTACAGTTTTTCTCAATTGTTTATACACAAATTCTGGTACTTGAGACACAATAGCCACGTTTCCACTGCCGGGCTAGGGCCGGGCCAGAGCTAACAGCGAGCCGAGCCGAGCCACTGGCCTCGGGCCTCAAGCACCGGACTCGCGTTTCCACTGCCGGGCCAGTAGCCCTGCAGCGCTGCCCTAAACCTCGCCCTAACACGCCTTTCTGGATCAAACGTCATACAATACAACCCAACCCATTTCAGCAGGTATTATGAATTTATTATAGCATGTATATTAACTCACCGGCCGTGGCTGCAATAGTGTCCCGATTGTCTCGCGAGTCGCCTCTAACAGAGGGACGGTGACCCAGCATACCGTACATCAAGTCGAACCATGGAAAGTCCCTTCTCTGAGCTCCGCTTTGTCCATTGTGCGTTATAATCGCCTTGTACAATACTGCGCCCGCGACTTTTTTTCCTTTTTTCCTTTTCTTTTTTTGATCTTTTTCCTGAAGTTGAAGTGTTGCTCGCTGAATGCTTAGCTTAGAAAGTTCAGCATCGATGTATTTTATAACGTCCTCGTTTCTTCACACGCCGTCATTCTTCTGCCCAAATGCTCAGAATAGCTTTGGTATCTTCGACAGACCAGTAACGTTACAGGCGATTCTCCATTTCGAGCAGCGATTATTTTGCGCGATATAGGCCTTATGTAGCCCCGCCCCTTTTTAGCGCTGCGCTCGTTGTCTTTTGACTTCCGGTCTGTAATTTCACAGCGATCTTGCATAGGTGAATGAACGGCTCGTTAAAAAGAAATCCCGGTCGACATTTGTTAAGATGTTTGCTTTGCAATGCTTATGATAAACATTACAATGCGCATGATAACTTTTGTTAACTCTACAATAAGTAAATCCACTTCAAAAGCTAATTACTCCTGGACAGCGATGCCATAGAGATATACAGAGCGACCGCAAAACCGGAAGTTCAAAGACAATATTCTAAAGATGATGGCGCCCACGTTTCTCTCGTGCATAAGGTCTATAAAACAGTGAAATGTGCGTCTTGCTTCAGATCATAACAGTCCATAACACCGATAAACTCCGCCTTTTACCTTGAGCACGCCTCTAGCCCGAGCTGGCCCGCTTTGGCCCAAGGTATTCGACGGGCCAGAAATCCTGGCCGTTGGCCCTGAGGAAGCCCCGCTCAAGCCCCGGAAGTGACAGTGGAAACGCGACTGGCCCTGGCACGCACCAGCACGGCTCGGCCCTGGCCCGATATTGGAAACGACCACAAAATGTAACTCATTCACCAACCCCCTGAACCAATTCTGCTGAACTACAAGCACAATTTCTGCTTTACACTCAAATTGCAGTTCTAAAACACACATTTTTCAAAACACTACACACAATTCTCTGCATTTGGCACAATTTTCATGCACAAAATCTCTTGTTGTCACAAGGAACACACTGCCATTCAGATCTGCACACTGACTCGTCACATGGGCAAACACATGTCACACAGTTTTACAATTAGCAATCAGAGCTTTAGCATAAAAGACCGAAGCAGAAGAGAAGATGCAGCATAGTTATTTTTTTTATTTTTTTTACTGTAACTGCATACAGTACATTTTTCTGTTGTTTTGTATGTAGACCACTGTATGTGCAACTTTGTGTTGGTTGGGATCAGGGGCGGCGTTTGCGTATGGCAGAGTATGGCCATTGCCATACCCTAGCAGTCAGAGTTCAGATAAAACATCAGCTGATGATGATGATGCTCGTTAAATATTTTAGAAGGGCTTTTTAAACCCCCTAAATTTTCACCCCAGCCCCCTCAAAAATGTGCGTTTCGTGATCGCTCAGTCAGTCGTCACCTTTAAAAGTCATTTAAAAAAAAGCTCATCTCAACCGGCTTCTCCGCAGCGTCAGAACAAAAGCAGATGAAAACGTGCATGCATTTATTGATAGACCGTATAGGCCTATAGTATATACATCTGTGTAGTTCTTTGTTTGTCATAAATGCAGTTTACATTAAATATTGCTGGAGTAAATAAACACGGTTTCCCACTGTAAAATCTGGGCTTATTTATTTATGAAATATTCATTTCATATAAACGAGTCTTAATTTCTTCAGTTGCAAGAAATAAAGCTTTTATTTTGGAGATCACCATGCTGATTGCGTGAGCAAAGTGTGCACTTTTCTTTAAATTTCACGCAGCACAAACAGAATGGCTATATAGGCTACTTAATTACAGTCTTGTGCTGTTTTATAAAGGCACAAAGCCATATCACGGTTTCGGTGTTGGGAAAAGGGAGAAGAGAGAGTTCGGCAAAAGGTGGATTCGAACTCGGGTCGAACGCGTCAAAAGCTACATTCAAGCACCTCACGACGCCCTCGCCCTACGCCACTGTAGATATTCAGTGAAGGGTATCTTGTTGCTAAAAAGACAGGCACGTAGTGCAAATGAACGCTCTCAACTCACGTTCATTTTACTGTATCTGGTTTTGTTTGTTTGATAACGATGTGGACGGAGCGTGGTACAGATAGTTGAAAAAAGTTGTTGTGATGCCAATCGCCTCCGCGATTCTGTCTGGCCTAATAAGCTGTGAGCTATCCCTATTTTCTTTCCCTCCTGACACAACGCGTTACAAGTTAACAGTGCTTTGTGCATTTTGTTAATGTGAGGTATATCGTTCGGTAATGTCGGTAATTTAACGTTATGCCAGAGGGAATGCCATACTCTAGGTTTTTGTGAAACGCCGCCACTGGTTGGGATGTACGAAATGTGCGATCTATCTCCCATTGCTTTTGTGGGAAAAATACATTTTTTTGTTGCCGTGTATTTGTGTGTTCTGGGTATAAAAACAATATTCTCCAAATATTTTACAACACTTATGTATGTACTGTCTGTAGTAAGTGTAACACTGAACAAAAAAAGGCCAGAGTCATTATGATGAATGGAGAAGAAGTGTTTTACATTGAGCACATCAGTGTTCAACTGGTTCTTATAAATGTCTATTCATATGATGGTTTGTGTGTGTCATTTGAAAACAAAATACCATTTTGAGAAGAAATAACATTGTTTTGAATGTAAAGTTTCATTTTGCAGGAGGATTGAGGAGTTTTGCCCATTGTGTGTGTGTTTTTTGATTTGTGTGTAGAGTTCTGAGAATATGAGGCATTCTTTCAGAAAATGTGTGTAAACAATCGAGAAAAACTGTAAAAAGCCAGTCCACTGCTGTTTTGTAGTGAGAACCTTGTTCAGCTAGTACACGTGTTAATCAGAGAACATTACATCTTCAGAAATTCTCCTATAATAGCTAGCTACATATGAGAGGAGAACGCTAGAGATTATCTTAATTAAATGTAGAGCATCAGGCATATTTATCACAGCAAAGGAGATAATTAACTGAGAAAACACATGACTATCAGATGAAAAAGAGTGTCAGAACCTGCACATAGCTTTATTTATGAGGTACTGTACTTGGACCGTTGAGAATACGTGGAGTGAGAAAGCAGGTGATTTTTTGCATCGGCAGCGGAACAATTTGAATATTATATTTCATGTGAGATGATGAGAAATGTGATTAGCAAAATAAACCACAGAAATAGTGTAATATTCACAGTTAAACAAAGCAATCATCAGAGGTCTCAAGTAATCATTATTTAGATTCCCAATGTATTTTCATCTATCAAAAATCACTTTTAAATTACTACAAATGATCCAGCTGTGAACACTGTCTGTAATGTTATTGATACACATCATGTTATTGCCAAAAAAAACAGGTACTAAAACACTGCATTACAAACTACACAAACTACTGTTTTATGCTAATTGGATTTTTGCATTGGGTTTGAATTGAATTTATGAATTTGAAAGCCAACTGCATTAAAACAATTTACAAAATAATAGAAAGCATCCATATGCTGTAATTTAACAATTATGAGCCATTCTCAGCAAACTTATTATATGCCATCTGCCAGATGTGGCATGCTTAGCCTAGCTAGATAAAGTACCATATCGAAATATTTTGAGGCTGCAACCTAAAGGGAACATTTAAAATTAATTTGTCCAACTAATTATTTTTACAAATTAATTCACAAAACATCTGTAACTTTTGGGTTACAATTAAAGTGCCCCATTTGTTATTTTAAAGGTTCCTAATTTCAGTTTTGGAGTTATCCTACGGCATGTTTACATTGCATCAAAAGTCAAAAAACCTTTTCATTTTCTCATAATATACATTGCACATCACAACATTTTTCAATGATTCTCAAATGCCTCATCCAATGATTAAGTCTCTCTAAATCCCTCCTTTCCGCGAGCCTACTCTGCTCTGATTGGCCAGATGGCCCAGTCTGCTGTGATTGGTCTACCGCTTACAGTGCGTGTAGAAAACAAAACACCCATTTACCATAACTGAATCAGCTCCGGTAGGTTTCCTCAGTCATCAGCGATTGTACACACTGTAAAGACTGCAACGATGGCGTCGATTTGCCCATATCAATCCAAGTCCAATGCTAAAACATTGAAGAACTAGTTATTCAATCCGTACCTCCATCGCAAGGACGACTTGAGCAGGACGTTTCTCAGTGATATGCTACTAAGTTTGACATACATTATGAGATCTTGCAACTGTTATTAGCATTAAAAAGTGTATGTCCATTAACAAATTGATGTGTATATTTATTGCGGTACACATGTGGATACTGTATTATTAACTGCATCAAACACAGCGTTTAACATGAATGACCGATGTAACATTAAAGTTTGTAAAACAAATCTTTGTCCATCCTTTATCATTACTCAAAGTAGTAAGAACAACAGATAATCTGCATTAATGGACACAATTTTAGGTGATAGTGGCCCACAACTGATTAGCAGAAGTGTTTCAGTAAGACAGTAATAACGTGAGTTAGCGAGTTAGCTGGAGACCCACACAATATAAAACACAAAACGTATTTTGTACCGTAGGTAGAAAATATATACATCAATAATTAATTATAATTACAGGTTGTGATTCTGAGGAGCAAGTTGGTCCAAATAAAGTGTGTACTGTCCTATCTTATTGTATAAGCGATTTGTAAATCCCATTTAGACCTCATTGAGATTTTAGAAGCAATCGTCAAAAGGTTAACTGTTGTATCGCTGTGGTAATTTTAACCACTGACTCTTCACATCACCCTTTTACAAAGAAAACTTGCTTTTCCAGAGCTGAAAAAAGCGTTTTCTCCACATGTACACAACACAAACCAGCTACATCGTTTGAGGGTGGGCCAAAGTATACGTTGTTCGCGGGCAGCCAATGAAGACCACAGGCAGCATTATGCAAATGTGTGACCGCACTACTTATGCAGGTCACAGAAGTGAGACTGGAATTCATAATGACTCGGTTAGGCGGTTAAGAGTCGATTCTTTCTTTTGGGAAACAATAACTTTTTTTGTCCACTTTTGACTTTGCAGACCATTTACATTCACAGACAGCTATATTACACAGTGCATGAAAGGTAATATTTGAAAAAGCATAATGGGGCAATTTAAGTCATGCACCTCTAACATCTGTGCTGGTCTTTTTGTTGGTAATACATCCCACCTAAATTTGATTAATAATAATAATAATGTCACAGGCTGTTTGGAGTAGAGATTAAACTGGATCTAATTGCAGCAGCCTTTATTGATAACAAACTGAAACTAACATAAATACTCAAGTTTCTCAAGAATTAAAAAACAAGAACAGAACAACCAGCAAATAGCAACGACGACAGACACCTGAAAAGGACTAAACACATGGCTTAAATACATGGGCAAACAAGGGAGCTAACAAGATCATTAACGAAACACACCTGAACTGAATACTGAAATCTAAATGTTAACATGGTGACAAACTGACAGGGGAAAGAGGAAGACAGGACAAAGAGGAAGACAGGACAAATAAACATCTTAGAAGCTACCAGGATTAACTTTGACAGCCCATATTATTTCTAACATGTCTAATAATACTTCTAATTTGCAAGAAACGCTGTGTTTCTTAAGTGCGATATTTGTAGTAACTGTTACTGCACCAGCAGGGTCAGCATAACATTTAGCATATGCTTGCATTGCTGCAATGATTTTGTAATAAGGAAGTTCTAAAAAGAGCCAAGTGCACTCTGGCAGACTCTGTGTTATGTGGTTAGCTTGTTAATGTGCATAATTAACTAATAAGCCTCTGCCAGCTGGAACTCAGCATATTCACTGTTTGTTTCAGAAGATTTCACCATCTCATCTTCAAGCATCCTCCAAAAGGGAACAAGCTTCTAATCTCATTCCCATGTCTGCCAGTGTGAAGCTGGTTTCTGTATTCCAGAGCACAGTGTTTGAGGACCTGTCTGATTGGTCTACAAACCTTTACAGCAAAGTATTTGAAATTCAGAACAAATGCAAATAATGGTAGAGCAGTCAAATACTTCCAGGATGAAAGAATGTACTTTTTTTGCCAACTGTTTAATGAATACTGCTAATTCAGACATACTACTCATTTACACCCTGTTTTTCACCTACTAGTAGGGATATATGCATATTTACACACAGGGTTGGTGTGTGAGGCAAATTCTAGGCTCAGAGCAAAAAAGTCACAACAGATTAAGTGATCCATAAGTAATGCATAAAGTTTCGAGAAAATAAACATTGACAAAAATGTTTCCAAAAATACTGTTTTGACTGTCAAAATTATTTTATGCATTCTTGAGTAAGTGATACCAAGAAATATGAAAATGTCATTGATGACGGTCAGAAACGAGTTTTGTGATGAATTAATTTAATATCAAATAAATAATATTTTCATTGATCAAATATTTCAGAAATCACAGCATGCCAGGTCAATTTGACTTCCTTCATGCATTCTAGGTTTATTATTCATTGACAAGGTTAACCTCACGGACAGTGAAGAAGACTACAATGACTTCGTATCTAATATTAAAACACCGCCTGCGGCAGAATCAAGGGAGACGAGTCAATGCACAGAACAATCCAACAGGTTGGTCAGTTGCCAGGAACAAAATAGGAAAGCTAAAAGGTTTGTAATTTTCAAACAAAGGTGGAGGTACAATACATTCCCTGGTTAAGAGATTAAGGGAGGAATTAACTAAAAATGAATTATTCCAGATGATTACTACGTTTATTTGCACATGCAGATTTATCTAGCACCCAATTCCTTAAAGGAATTATGCAAAGAAGGGAAAGTCGCTAACAAAATGTGTGCTGTGCACAATTTGCACAGTGCAATCTCCCTTCTAACAAACCGGTTCTGAGTGTTAAGTTGTGGAGGAAGCAGCAGACTACCACAATTGGTTATACCTTACTGTGACTGTACAGCATAACTACAAACGTCAGAAATGAAGAGTTGACCACAAACATTGCAGTTTAAATGAGAACACAATATTCCCTCTTTACACTGATATTTGCACTACAGTAACACTAAAGTGAAATAAGTCTTATTCTCACCAAAGGCTGTATTTGATCAAAAGTAAACTAAAAACAGTAATATTGTGAAATATTATTATAATTTAAACTAACGATTTTCTATTTTGATATATTTTAAAATGTCATTTATTCCTGCCAAAGCTGAATTATATATATATATATATATATATATCCCATCTGATGAAATCAGCGTGTAAGAATTTGTCTAAAATGACCTCAGACCAAATGAAATATAAAGTCAAATTATTGTGAGGCTGCAGAACAAAAGGAACAATTTAAAAGACATATGTGACCTCTAACAAAACTAACATGACGTTAATATATTTCGACTTGACTTAAAATTAATACAATTATTTTGCAATGTGTGTGAAATGACACTTCCCAGCTATAATTAACATATAAAGTCAAGTTTCTTTCACATCTTTGTTAGTATAACGTTTTTCTAGTGAAAAGAAAGACCTCTCTAGAGGGTAATGATAAATGTGGTCTGAACAGTGTGAAGAGCTTGAGACAGATAACAGGCCACTGCGGGGTTATACATGCTTGTATATAGAGTACAAAGAAGCGGTAAACCTAATTGAGAAACTGATAGCTGGGCAACCACGACTAAAAAAACTAATCAACAGTTTTATTCTATATCATCATTGCAGATTTGATTATATGAATGGTCAATCTCAAGCACACAATCTTGTAATCCTATCTTTTTCTAATTCTGTTCAAATTTGTTTATGATGTTGTAATGTGATTCTTTTTGAAACCATGGATTGGTTCAGGGCTTATACGTTATTTTGAAATGTCTATAAGGAGAAAATGAATGGGAATATCCTTCCAGAACCCGGGCTGCTGGAAAAGCTTGTCATGGATTCGCAGAAAGGTTTTTTGTTCTCATTTCAGAAATTTTCCACAGACCCCCTGGCGACGGTTGGAGAAACGCTGACTTTGATATCATTTCTTGTAAATTCTAGTCCTCATCTTTGCTAAAGAAAACCACTGCAAAGATATCTCAAACTGTCCATGCACACAGTCCATAATGAGCAGGCTTAAGAACCATAATGAATCTAAGTGCTCTTTCTCATGCCTTGCCTGATGAAGGCTAAAAGTGTGGGACTGAGGTCACATCTCTATTTGAGTAGTGGCGAAGACACAGGAAACCACAAATGAGGACACTAAATTGATTCATTACACTGGAAGAGGGAGAGGAACGAGTCGAAAAGGCAATTTTTCAATATCTGCAGGGAGAAAAGCCAAAGATAGACCCAGGCAGGCTAGACAGATGTAAGAAGAGGAGGATGACCGTCTCCTCACTGCCTGTTGGTCGACTCAGCATGTTTGGAAGCAATCAACAGAAACTTCAAGAGGCCTTCTTGCTGTGGAGTATGTCCAAACAGAGGAAAAAGAGCTGACTTACAGTGTATTTGAAGGGCTGGTGAGTAATTGGTTCATTCAAACAGCTCCAAAACCTGTCAAAGGGATTTATATACATTTTAATGCGAGTGGTTTGTTTGACCTCAGAAGTCCCTGCAAAAGCAGTATGGTTTGTTTTTTTGATTGGTTAATGGGGGAAACTTTGCGACAGATGGAAAAGATAATGTTGTTTGTGACTCCCGCCTGTATTTTAATTCACTAAAACAAACTGCCTGGCAATATAAGACTTCATTTGCATCAATGTGATGCAATTCCTAATCCAGCTAAATGAATATAGGCAAATTAACTTTTCACTTGGAGTCTTACTCAATATTGACATGAGCATGCGCCATGTAAAATGTCTGCTTGACTGAACATGTCAGCACACAGAGACCAAACCGTTTAACAGACTGGAAATACCAAGATCATTAACAAAGATTGAAATAAAGGGCTGCGAGTAAAAACAGCTTTGTTTTCACCAAAATCAATGGACATACTGCAGAAATAAAGGACTCCTGATCTAAAAGTGGATGTAAAAGCAAGTGCACTGCTGAGACACGGTGACGGTGATCTTTAGGATCTTGATGTAGTGTGATTTAGAACAGCACTGTGTTCCGTTCGGTCAAAATGTCACAGACGTTCCTGCAGTTTGTGAGGTAATTCTAGCCTCTGCAGCACTGCAATTGTCTTGATTAATTGGAATACTTAATTTGTCATTAAGCTTGATTAATTCCATTAATCTATTAAGCCTAAAGTAATTTTCTGATGCCACTGGTATTGATTATTCCATTGGGACAACCACTGCAGAAGCTCACAGTTGACCATGGCAACAGATGTTTGAAATGTGCCCAACTGTCTCACACTCGCTCAATTTCTGTGATTGCACTGGAGCATTTATTCAGTAATCTCAGGATATTAATCACTTTTAGCACCTCATGAGCTAGAAAATTATTCAGATGTGATGACATTTCCTGCATCTCATGAACAACAGTCCAAGCTCTATGAAAAATAGCACAACCCCATCAATTACAGAGCTGTCTATCAAAAATAGCAAACAGACTTATATCAAAGCAGGACAAAATATCTGGAACATTTAGCTATTTTCAATTATAACGTACACTCACTGGCCCCTTTATTAGGTACACCGTTTAACTGTTCGTTAACACAAATTTCAAATCAGCCAATCATATGGCAGCAACCTAATGCATTTAGGCATTTAGACATGTGCCGTTTCTCAATATGCGTTCTTGTCTGTATTTCTGTTCTTGAGAAAGATCATCAGTATGAATCCCCGGACGTGTTCTTGAGCCGCCCCTTTTATCGAGGATGCATCTAGAGGTGACTTGTGCTGGACTTGAGACAGCCGGATATCCCAGAATCTCACACCAACTCTGCTGAGTGCAAAGTTTCATAACTTTATATATTTAGGCTAGTTACCTTTACAGTCAACTAGAGCACTGACTTAGTATGTTTGACTGAATTGTTAGCTTTTTTCATAATGTATAGCTTCTTATTCCTTTTACTTATACTTTTATAATGGCAATTGATCCATAATACTGACATTTGTTTTACGTCATATTTCATTTTATTACAGTGAAGATAATCAGAGAAGCTACATATGCATGTATTGTCCGGACCACGTATTAATATGTTTAATATTTGTATTTTATTTTTTATTATTGCCTGAACCACATTTCTGTGGCTATTTGTATGTTTAAGATTTTTAAATGAAAATTAAAAGAGGCAGAGTGGTGTTTTATAATATATTTTGTTTTATTGTTGCCTAAACTATATATACAGAGATAAACGGTGAAGCCAGAGAAAGCTGAGTGATGCTATCAAGTACACTGCGGTTCCATTTGCAGAATTACCAGACTTGCGTCCTCCTGTCCTCAGGAGTTTGTTCTCCTGAGTCAAACTTGTCAAGTCCGAACTTTGCGTACTTTGTATTGAGAAACGCCCATGGTCAAGATGATTTGCTGAAGTTCAAACTGAGAGTCAGAATGGGAAGACAAATGATTTAAGTGACTTTAAAACGTGGCATTGTTGTTGGTGCCAGATGGGCTGGTCTGAGTATTTCAGAAACTGCTGAACTACTGGGATTTTTACACACAACCATCTCTAGGGTTTGCAAAGAACGGTCCAAAAAAGAAAATATCCAGTGAGCGGCAGTTTTTTGGGTGAAAATGCCTTGTTGATGCCATTTTACAATGGCCAGATTGGTCCAAGCTGATAGAAAGGCAACAGTAACACATATAACCGTTACAACCAATGTCTACAGAAGAGCATATCTGAACACACAACATGTTGAACCTTGAAGCAGATGAGCTACAGCAGCAGAAGACACAGCAAGTGTCACTCCTGTCATCTAAGAACAGGAAATTGAGGCTATAATTGGCACAGGCTCATCAAAATTGGGCAATAGATAATTGGAAAAATGTTCCATGCTCTGATGAGTCTCAATTTCTGCTGTGACATTCAGATGCAGGGTCGGAATTTGGCATAAACAACATGAAAGCATGGATCCATCCTGCCTTGTATCAGTGGTTCAGGCTGGTGGTGGGGGTGTAATGGTGTAGGGGACGTTTTCTTGGCACACTTTGGGCCCCTTAGTACCAATTGAGCATCATTAACCATTTTAGAATGATTTCTGAAGGATCACATGGCATGAGAGCACTGGCTAATACAAGTTTTGCCATCACTTGAATACATTACATTTAAAAAAGAAAATTATTTTTAAAAAGTTGCACATTAAGCAGATGGAATTTATAATACTACATATTTAAATTAAAATAAAATTTGAGCAAGTGATTTAAAGCCAGGATTAATGGGAAATATGGATAAATATGAAGTGATGACAGTGGTATCAAGATACTTGGCTTGAATTATGGCAAATATCTCTCTCTTGAAGCCTGATCGGTTACCTTAATGAACAGTGACTGAGCAAGTAGAAAGAAGATGCTCTAGGGAAAAGGGATAACTGGGGTTTTGTTGAAACTTTGACTCTGGGAGCTAAATAGCAATAATCTTGTCTTCATGATAAGGCTTTGATCTTTGTTTAGGTTCTGTATTAGGGATAATCCTGTTTTATAGACAACACCCTGAGCTGTGCTGCAGTGATATTTTCATTACAACACATATTTCATCTCTTCATGCAATCATTTGCAGCTATTCTGTTGAGTTTTGTAGAATCAGTGCCGATAACATACACACTGTTCGCACACATATAAGGACATTATAATAAACCCTACCTGCAGCCACTGGGACTGATCACTGTGTCCAGACGTCCAGGCATTGACCTTGCCTTGTTTATCCAGTCTTGCTTTCCCAGGCTCCCAGGTGAACATGTCCATGTTAAGAGTTCTGAAGATGCTGGAGGCTGTGATTTGGTAGTCCTGAACGTGGCCAGACTTCATGCCCATTGGCTCTGAACACCCTGAAGGATTCAAAGGTATGTCATTAGCTCACAGACCATATTACACCAAAAATTAACTTCCATGCTTGAACAAGCTAATGCAGGTTAGTGTTTTATGACCAGCCATTCTGGATATTGTTTTAGCAAGGAATGCAGGTAAACTATCATTTATGTATTGTGCAAATCACAAATTCAAGCATAAAAAGGTAGAGAACGCCGCTGCCATGCCTCTTACCAGTTTATTGGCTTCCAATTAACTACAAAAAATGTATAGTGTTGCTACCTGTTTTTAAATCCTTGAATGCATTCCTCCCTAACTTACTATCTGTTCACATCTCAATACTTTTTTAAGGTAATTCGTTCAGGGATCACTACATGTTCCCCGGGCTAGGCAAATGAAAACTCTGAAAACAGCCTAACTGTTTTATTAGGACTGCCCCTACATGCTTTTAAAACAAATATTTAAACATATTAATGGATTTATTGTGTGGTTGTTGCTCTTGTTGTATGTTTGAAATATGTTTCTTTATTATTTTATTGATTGATTGTCCTTAGACATATTTCACAGGACAATTGTCAACAATTGTTGTTTTTAATGGTGTTATATTAAAAATAAAAAAAAAATAAAAAAAATAAGAGCATATAATGCCCAGATACAGAGCTTGAAAATAATATGAATTATATTCTGAACTTTTATGGGCTCAACAATAAGGATGGCTTAAGGCCAGTGTGAAAGAGATTCAGGACAGTTAATGAAACTTTTTCTTTTTGGGCCAGCACTGTGTTCTTGCATCTTATGTTCACATTGATCATTGATATGTATTTTTATGCCTTTGGTTTGTTTCCGTGTTTTGAGCATTGCTGGCATTTTAAATATGTCACCAAGTAGTTACCTATCTGAATAAATACACATGAGATTTGTTGTAATCAAATGTCTTGTGAAAGCAACTATATGCAACCCTTTTGTGTTTATGAATTTATAGCTGGCAAAGTTATATTATAGCTGCATGATTTCTAGATACTATTTAAAATTTAAACCTATTAAAAAAACAAATAAATTATTTGTCATTTTTGGTTAAAACATGTTCTTATAAATACTGAAGTACTAAAATAATTGATCATTTTTGTGGTGGGAACATTGGCTGTGCAAATATTAATCCGAAACTACTGGCACAAGTGGACCAAAAGAAAAAATCCTTATTGTTGAGCCCTCCTATCATTCAGATCCCTATAAAATAAGTCCCTTGAACTGGGTAAGAGAAAACAGAACTGACTTCAACCCTGTTGTGTTGCATTTTATTGACAGTCTGGACAATGTTTCAGAAGTATAACACCGTTTTAAAGTCCCCTTTGGATGTGCTCTCAGAATGATGTATGCTGTCTACTGAGGTCACTCACCCGTGAGCTCACAACCCAGGAGCTCCATGCGGAGAGTGCAGTGTCTCCTGCACACCTGCGGATAGATCCGCACATACTGAGCCTCGATAGGAGGGGTAAAGGAGTTGGCAAATGGAGTATTGTTATCAATATTTCCACGGAAGATCTGGAAGGAGAACGTAGGGAGAAAAATGTTTGAGGTAAAAGGGTCAAAAATAGATTAAACTGGACTAGGATTGCATTTATCAAAGGAAATATCAGTGCTTGCAAGATAGCAAAATAATAAGTGTTTAAAGAAACCTTAAGTTCTGGACAAATGAAAAAAAAAAAAAAAAAAAAAAAAAACAAATGAATGGGTTAGTTCAACCAAGTTGAAAATGTTGTCATCATTTACTCACCCTTGGAAGTCAATGGGAACCAAAATTATTTAATTACCAAGAATCTTCAGAATATCTTTTATGTTCCACAGAAAAAAATAAAGTTGTACAGGTTTGAAATAAAATAAGGGTGAGTAAATTATGATAATTTTCATTTTTGGAAATGAAAATGAAGGGTGGCTACCCTATAGGTATGCAAAATATATGTAAAAGAGAATATTGTACATATTTTGATAGAATTAGCACTGTTGTTTAGAGCAAGAATACATAATATAATACAATATGATATAATGGCTAAAATCCCCTAATAACAAAACACTGTCTGAAATGATCAAAATGGCAACTACTCAAAGTTATTAGAGGAGATCTGGACACAGTCTAATAATACAATAACGGCATCTGTTAGGATGGACACCATATGTCCTCTGAGGCCCTGACAACTCTCATTTATCCCCTAAAAATCTAGACTGAAAATGCATATGGCATAGAGGGAAGCAAAAGCACATGCTGAGTGACTGATGTGGCTCTTTTTCGCTAATTAAAAAAAAAAAAATGTCTCACTATATCTTCCTCCGTGCCCTTGACTTTGTACGTCCTCCAGGTCTTTCCGTCATCGCTGTAGGCCACTTTGTACGACTTAACATATTCTGGGCTCCCGATGCGCTTGGCTCCTTGGGTTATCACTCCTGTGACCCGCATCCTCCTCTGTAGGTTAATCTGAGTGAAGGTGAGAAAGAACAAACGAGAGAGAGAGAGAAGAACAGATTCAGAGATAAAGAGAGACAGAAACAGTCTTCTTTACAGCTTTATTTTACTATTGTTTATTTACCTTAATAGTTATTCTATGCTAGTATTTATTACAATTTTAAATTAGCTTTTCATATTTTCACTTTTCATATTTTTTCTTAGTTTAAGTATTCTTTTGTTATGTGCTTTTGTCATTATTATTTTTTATGTATTTCTATTTCTTGAATTTATTTTTATTTCAGTTGTAGGTTTGGTTTTAGTAATTCTAGTACTCGCAAAGTAAACTCAGATGGCCTCAAAGATTCGGACAGCCTCAAAAACCCTCTTGTTTGTCGGACCTACGGATTCAGCATCAGCATCTGTCCAAATTTGTGTCCAATTTCTGTTACTTACAACATCATGTTACAAACATCACGTTAGAACTAGCAATGATGGGTTGGGCAGTTTCTGAGAAGTTATTGGTTTAACAATGAAGCATGATTGTGTGCTGCATGAAATGGAAGTTGATTATTCTTTTCTTCCTTATTGTGTTGGATATCCAAATGAAACAGCGTTTCAACAAGAAAAATTGTAGGGCAAGACTTGATTTTGTTGATCAGGAATTGATTGGATTATTGGATGGCATAAGATCATCATTGTCGTTTACTGTTGCTTAAATATTGAGAAATGCACATTTTAGAAACAACATTGCCAAAGAAAATAGTTCCAAACATAATCAAGCACCGAGCAAAACACACAATCAGTCTCTGAATGAATCAATGTTTCTGAACGAATCCTTGAATGATTGCTGACTCACTCATAAAGTCACGTGTCTTTATCTTCTGGCATAACGATGTAACTTGCAAATCACTGAAAAACCTCACCAGAAAAAGTTGTTTTTAAGAA